>ONZH01010797.1:0-18755 GCA_900303285.1 Rhinella marina | reverse complement strand
TTTAGACTGCGACCCAGACAAATGTCGCACAGAGAGTTTTCTGGATCAAGCTGTAGAAGTTATTGGTAGCAAATGACTTGGTTGTATTCTGTGACGTACAGAAAGTGTCACCTGGACAGTATATACGGATCGGAGCGAGTGTGCTGAACTGTGACACACAGAAAGGTTACACGCAGCTGAGTAAAATGGATTTGTATCACTGAGCTAAAACAACAAAAAAAATTATTTTTTTTTTATATTTGTTTTTTATATTTTTTTTTAAATTTTGTTTTTTGGGAACGTGACGTGCAGGAACTATCGGAGACCTAACTCACACCCTGTTAACGGTGGCTATTTAGACTGCGACCCAGACAAATGTCGCACAGAGAGTTTTCTGGATCAAGCTGTAGATGATATTGGTAGCAAATGACTTGGTTGTATTCTGTGACGTACAGAAAGTGTCACCTGGACAGTATATACGGATTGGAGCGAGTGTGCTGAACTGTGACACACAGAAAGGTTACACGCAGCTGAGTAAAATGGATTTGTATCACTGAGCTAAAACAACAAAAAAATATATATTTTTTTATATTTTGTTTTTTTGGGAACGTGACGTGCAGGAACTATCGGAGACCTAACTCACACCCTGTTAACGGTCTCTATTTAGACTGCGACCCAGACAAATGTCGCACAGAGAGTTTTCTGGATCAAGTTGTAGATGATATTGGTAGCAAATGACTTGGTTGTATTCTGTGACGTACTGAAAGTGTCACCTGGACAGTATATACGGATTGGAGCGAGTGTGCTGAACTGTGACACACAGAAAGGTTACACGCAGCTGAGTAAAATGGATTTGTATCACTGAGCTAAAACAACTGAAAAACTAATTTTTTTTTAAATTTTGTTTTTTTGGGAACGTGACGTGCAGGAACTATCGGAGACCTAACTCACACCCTGTTAACGGTGGCTATTTAGACTGCGACCCAGACAAATGTCGCACAGAGAGTTTTTTGGATCAAGCTGTATACGTTATTGGTAGCAAATGACTTGGTTGTATTCTGTGACGTACAGAAAGTGTCACCTGGACAGTATATATGGATTGGAGTGAGTGTGCTGAACTGTGACACACAGAATGGTTCCACACTGCTGTGTGCAATGGATTTGTATCACTGAGATAGAACAATAAAAAAAAATAGGGTTAGATATGGCGATAGCTGCACTACTAGTGCCAGCCAGCCAGCCAAGCCAGGAGACAAAAAAAAAATTTCTTGTAGCCCTTAGAAGGGCTGTTGGGTTCTTTGTGGGTGATTCCTGCCTAACAGAGAACTAAATGCAGGCCCTAACACTGTCCCTGAAAGGCAGCAGCTCTATCCCTAACGACATCCAGACGGCATCTGAGCCGAGCACCGCGGCCAGTCACTAGTATATTCCAGGGTCACCTGATCAGGCCAGCCAACCCCTGCTATCGACATGTAAGGGCCCCACGTGATGCTGGGTGTACCGTAGAGTCTCCTGGCTTGTGATTGGCTGTGTTTATAGGCGCCAAAAAAGCACGATGCGGAAGTTGCCATTTTCTCGAGTATGGCGAGATACTCGTCCGAGCAGCGAGCACTTACGAGTACCCTAATACTCGAACGAGCACCAAGCTCGGACGAGTATGCTCGCTCATCTCTACTCTTAACCAATAAATATTCACATTTTGTATGCATCTAAATGCCTCCTAAAACTTAACTTTTAATATATAATTAAAAACCTTAATGATAGCCCAATACATAATATACACAAGACAAAGATATACGGTAAATATCTGGTATCACTATAAATTGGCAAATACTACGGTATTTTCCCCACCAATGTGGGTACTCATGGCCTGTGTACAATTACACCAGGGAAGCCACCATTCAATCGTAGCCGATCAGACTTGCTGTAGATCTGGACTTGCACATAGAATAATGCGGACTCTTATTCTTTACGCAGTGGCCTCAGGGTTGGATCTTTCCTTTTCTTGCAATAATAAAGCATAGTAATCGCCAGCCCCGGGGTATAGTGCGGAGAAAAAAACAAAGAAGGGGACAGACGCTTGAGTGGGATACTCTCCCTCAATCTCTACTCTTTCCCTGCCTAAAAGCAGAGTAATCGCCCCAAAAGGGGCCGCCCCACTTCTCGGTGGCTTATTCCCTCAGGTAGCTTACCCTGCCTAGTGATATCCCGACATACAAAACTGATCCCAACGCGTTTCCCCTATGTGTTGTTTATAGGTTCTTCAGGAGATCCCATATATGAGGAGCGCAATGGCTCATGAAAATGATTTGCCAAAAAAGATATTAGTCGTGGCCACCAGGCCCATCAATATCCCCATTTAAATATTCCCTGGCTACGCGCTCCTGGGTCCACGTCACATCCTGTGGCGTCCCCCATACGGGCGCATGCATTCCAGGGTACTGGGCATGCGCAAGATGCGCTGTAGATTAAACTGCGCATGCGCAAAATGGCTCGCAATTCCTTGGTGCGTTCCAGCGCCTATGGGAAGAGAGAAAGTCCATTTCAATGGCATTTTGCGGACAATATGTCATCTCAATAAATCCCGCTTCCTCAATGGTAGCATCTAAAGGTATTGTGATACGCGCATTCAATGCGGGGTAGAGAACGTAGAACTGGCACATATAGAGGGCAAATCAACATAAGTATATGGGACTAAATGAGCCAAACTGGTCAACATGTTAGAATATCCCTCCTTAAATATATTCATACATTACACAAGGGTGTTAAACCTTTTCGTCTGATACACCCATATTCTGACGTAATAATAAACCAATAAAGATCATTCTAGGTCTGGCATCACATTTACTTATTCTCAGTCTTAATTTCTTATATTTCTTATAACATTCACAAGTGAGTGGGGGTCATATCACCTATAACTATTGATGGCTAGGATATGTCTATAGAAAGCAGGAGAATGACAGGGATTCATTAAGACCCTCTGGACTGATAGTCTTTAGCCTGAAGATCCATTCTGCCTCTTTCTGCAAGATCTTCCTATCCCAGTCACCCCCCCTAGGTGACGGGCGAACCACCTCGATGACACTGAACTTAATGGCACGAGGGTCCCCTTTATGGACCTCGTGTACATGTCCCGCAACTGGGGTGTCTCGTTTATTCCTGATATCACCCAGGTGGTCGCCTATCAGCCTCCTCAATTCCCTTTTTGTCTTGCCTATGTATTGTAGAGGACAAGAGCAGACACAAAGATAGACCACTCCTGATGTTTTGCAATTAGCAAAGTCCCTGATATAATAAATCTTATCCATATGGTTACTCATAAACGTCTTTGTTTGCTTAATGAAGGGGCACGCTATACATGAGAACGGCCCCAGAGACCTTTTTGTACAGTTTGTGAATGATCTGAATTCCAATTAGAGATGAGCGAGCATGCTCGTCCGAGCTTGGTGCTCGTTCGAGTATTACGGTACTCCTAAGTGCTCGCTGCTCGGACGAGTATCTCGCCATGCTCGAGGAAATGGCATCTTCCGCATTGTGCATTTTTGGTGCCTATAAACTCAGCCAATCACAAGCCAGGAGACTCTACGGTACACCAAGCATCACGTGGGGCCCTTACATGTCGATAGCAGGGGTTGGATGGCCTGATCAGGTGACCCTGGAATATACTAGTGACTGCCCGCGGTGCTCGGCTCAGATGCTGTCTGGACGTCGTTAGGGACAGAGCTGCTGCGTTTCAGGGAGAGTGTTAGGGCCTGCATTTAGTTCTTTGTTAGGCAGGAGTGATCTCAAAAGAACCCAACGGCCCTTCTAAGGGCTACAAGACATTTTTTTTTGTCTCCTGGCTTGGCTGGCTGGCACTAGTAGTGCAGCTATCGCCATATATAACACTTTTTTTTGTTATTGTTTTATCTCAGTGATACAAATCCATTTCATACAGCAGTGTGGAACCATTCTGTGTGTCACAGTTCAGCTGTCCACTCACCACAATCCACAATCAGTATTTTCTGTCCAGGTGACCCATATTGTACATCACGTAATCAAATACGTTCTTTTGCTTTCACTGATACAGCTACATTACAAAAATCTCTATGCAACATTTGTCTGCGTTGCAGTCAAAATAGCCACCGTCAGCAAGGGCTGAGTTTGCTCTCTGATAGTTTCTGCATGTCAAGTTAAAAAAAAAAAAAAAAAAAAAATATATATATATATATATATATATATATATATATATATATATAAAAATATAAAAAAATATATATAAAAAAAAGTTTTTTGTTGTTTTATCTCAGTGATACAAATCCATTTCACACAGCTGCATGTAACCATTCTGTGTGTCACAGTTCAGCTGTTCAGTCACCACAATCCGTATTTTCTGTCCAGGTGACCCATTCTGTACGTCACGTCAGTAAAAAAGGTCTTTTGCTTTCACTGATACAGCTACATTACAAAAATCTCTGTGCGACATTTGTCTGGGTTGCAGTCAAAATAGCCACCGTCAGCAGGGGCTGAGTTTGCTCTCTGATAGTTTCTGCACGTCACGTTAAAAAAAAATATATATAAAAAAAACATTAAAAAATATATAAAAAAATAGTTTTTTTGTTGTTTTATCTCAGTGATACAAATCCATTTCACACAGCTGTGTGTAACCATTCTGTGTGTCACAGTTCAGCTGTTCAGTCACCACAATCCGTATTTTCTGTCCAGGTGACCCATTCTGTACGTCACGTCAGTAAAAAAGGTCTTTTGCTTTCACTTATACAGCTACATTACAAAAATCTCTGTGCGACATTTGTCTGGGTTGCAGTCAAAATAGCCACCGTCAGCAGGGGCTGAGTTTGCTCTCTGATAGTTTCTGCACGTCACGTTAAAAAAATATATATATAAAAAAACATATTAAAAAATATATATAAAAAATAGTTTTTTTGTTGTTTTATCTCAGTGATACAAATCCATTTCACACAGCTGTGTGTAACCATTCTGTGTGTCACAGTTCAGCTGTTCAGTCACCACAATCCGTATTTTCTGTCCAGGTGACCCATTCTGTACGTCATGTCAGTAAAAAAGGTCTTTTGCTTTCACTGATACAGCTACATTACAAAAATCTCTGTGCGACATTTGTCTGGGTTGCAGTCAAAATAGCCACCGTCAGCAGGGGCTGAGTTTGCTCTCTGATAGTTTCTGCACGTCACGTTAAAAAAAAATATATATAAAAAAAAATATAAAAAAAATATATAAAAAAATAGTTTTTTTGTTGTTTTATCTCAGTGATACAAATCCATTTCACACAGCTGTGTGTAACCATTCTGTGTGTCACAGTTTAGCTGTTCAGTCACCACAATCCGTATTTTCTGTCCAGGTGATCCATTCTGTACGTCACATCAGTAAAAAAGGTCTTTTGCTTTCACTGATACAGCTACATTACAAAAATCTCTGTGCGACATTTGTCTGGGTTGCAATAAAAATAGCCACTGTCAGCAGGAGCTGAGTTTGCTCTCTGATAGTTTCTGCACGTCACATTAAAAAAAAAAAAAATATATATATATATATATATATATATATATATATATATATAAAAATATAAAAAAAATATATATATAAAAAAATAGTTTTTTTGTTGTTTTATCTCAGTGATACAAATCCATTTCACACAGCTGTGTGTAACTATTCTGTGTGTCACAGTTCAGCTGTTCAGTCAGAACAATCCGTATTTTCTGTCCAGGTGACCCATACTGTACATCACGTAATCAAATACGGTCTTTTGCTTTCACTGATACAGCTACATTACATAAATCTCTGTGCGACATTTGTCTGGGTTACAATTAAGCAGACCAAGTCTGCCTAATCTAATAGTTTCCGTGTAATTGCTCCATACTGCAGGGTACGTAATAACATACCTAATTTTGCTCTAACTTATCCACCTATATACAAAGCACAATCTGTATTTTCTGTCCAGGTGACCCATTCTGTACGTCACGTCCGTGAAAAAGGTCTTTTGCTCTCACTTATACAGCTACATTAAAAAAATCTCTGTGCGACATTTGTCTGGGTTGCAGTCAAAATAGCCACCGTCAGCAGGGGCTGAGTTTGCTCTCTGATAGTTTCTGCACGTCACGTTAAAAAAAATATATATATAAAAAAAAATATAAAAAAAAATATATATAAAAAAATAGTTTTTTTTGTTGTTTTATCTCAGTGATACAAATCCATTTCACACAGCTGTGTGTAACCATTCTGTGTGTCACAGTTCAGCTGTTCAGTCACCACAATCCGTATTTTCTGTCCAGGTGACCCATTCTGTACGTCACGTCAGTAAAAAACGGTCTTTTGCTCTCACTTATACAGCTACATTACAAAAATCTCTGTGCGACATTTGTCTGGGTTGCAATTAAGCAGACCAAGTCTACCTAATCTAATAGTTTCCGTGTAATTGCTCCATAGTGCACGGTACGTAATAACATACGTAATTTAGCTCTAACTTATCCACCTATATACAAAGCACAATCCGTATTTTCTGTCCAGGTGACCCATTCTGTACGTCACGTCAGTAAAAAAGGTCTTTGGCTCTCACTTGTACAGCTACATTACAAAAATCTCTGTGCGACATTTGTCCGGGTTGCAATTAAGCAGACCAAGTCTGCCTAATCTAATAGTTTCCGTGTAATTGCTCCATACTGCGCGGTACGTAATAACATACATAATTTTGCTCTAACTTATCCACCTATATATTTTCTTGTTCAGATTGAACAAGTTTGTGGGTTTCAGTACAGCAGGCCCATTTATTTTATTTTTTTATATAATACACTTATATACAGAAAATGTTGAACCCCAGGGCTAAGGGACGAGGGCGTGGGCGTGGGCATTCAATTACTGCAGGGGGCAGAGGCCGTGGTCTTGGGCAGGGTGAGACAGTACCTGCTGATGAGGGAGCAGGGGAACGCCGCAGAGCTACACTCCCTAGCTTCATGTCTCAACTTACAGGGACACATGGTAGAGGACTGTTGAAACCACAACAGTGTGAACAGGTGATGTCATGGATTGCGGACAATGCTTCAAGTAATTTGTCCACCAGTCAGTCTTCCACGCAGTCCACCCATGTTACCCAAGGGAGCACTCCTCTGGCTCCTCCACCTCAACCTCCTGCCCCCCAGTCTGCCCCCTCCCAGGAAAATTTGGAATGCGATCCGGCATACTCTCAGAAACTGTTTTCTGGACCCTTCCCAGAGTCACAAACCACTTCTCAGGTTGCTGCTGACCTCGTTCCCGATGCCCAAGTTTTCCAACTGTCGCAGTCTGTGGGTGATGATGATGATGATGATGACAATGTTGAGTTAGTGGCAGAAGTTTGTAAAGAGGTGTCGGACGATGAGGAGACACGGTTGTCAGACAGTGGTGAAGTTGTTGTCAGGGCAGGAAGTCCGAGGGGGGAACAGACTGAGGAATCGGAGGATGACGAGATGACTGACCCAAGCTGGGTTGATAAGCCGAGTGAAGACAGTGCTTCTGAGGTGAAGGCGAGTGCTGCACCAGAACAGGTTGGAAGAGGCAGTGGTGTGGCCAGAGGGAGAAGCAGGGCCAGAGCTGGTGCATCAGCAGCAACTGTTTCACGTAGTGAAGCTCCCGTGGCGAGGCCTAGATGTTCGCAAGTCTGGAGGTTCTTTAAAGAAAGTGAGGATGACCGACGGACTGTGGTGTGCAACCTGTGCCACACCAGGATCAGCAGGGGTGCCACCACTACTAGCCTAACCACCACCAGCATGCGCAGGCATATGAGTGCTAAACACCCCACTCAATGGAACCAAGGCCGTTCACCACCTCCTGCGGGTCACACCACTGCTCCTTCCCCTGTGTCACTCGCTGCCTCTGCTAGTCAACCCCCTGCCCAGGACTCCGGCATGAGCGCCTCCCACCGGAAAACCACACCTTCGCCTCCACGATCCTCCAAAGTGTCCACCACTGTGTCCCAGCGCAGCGTTCAGCTGTCTTTACAGCAGACGCTGGAGCGCAAGAGGAAATACAGTTCCACCCACCCACATGCCCAAGCCCTCAACGTCCACATCTCCAAATTGCTGAGCCTGGAGATGCTGCCCTATAGGCTGGTAGAGACCGAGGCCTTTCGCAATCTCATGGCGGTGGCTGCCCCTCGGTATTCGGTCCCCAGCCGCCACTATTTTTCCCGATGTGCCGTCCCAGCCCTACACCAGCACGTGTCACAGAACATCATCCGTGCCCTGACCAACGCTCTTTCTGAGAAGGTCCACCTAACCACGGACACGTGGACAAGTGCTGCCGGGCAGGGACACTATATCTCACTGACGGCACATTGGGTTAACTTGGTGGAGGCTGGGACCGAGACTGACCCTGGGGCTGCTCATGTACTGCCCACACCGAGGATTGCGGGGCCTACCTCGGTCACGGTCTCTCAGACGTACTATGCCTCCTCCTCTGACACCTCCTCCTCCTCCACCGAATTACCATCCGTGGGCACAGCGCCTTCAGTCGGTAGCTCTAGGCGCAGCAGCAGTGCCGTGGGTAAGCGCCAGCAGGCGGTGCTCGAACTGCTGAGCTTAGGTGACAAAAGGCACACCGCCCAAGAGCTGTTACAGGGCATCACGGCGCAGACCGATCTGTGGCTGGCACCGCTGAACCTCAAGCCAGGCATGGTTGTGTGTGACAACGGGCGTAACCTGGTGGCGGCTCTGCAACTCGGCAGACTGACACATGTGCCATGCCTGGCCCACGTGTTCAATCTAATAGTTCAGCGGTTCCTCAAGACATACCCCAATCTGTCTGATTTGCTCACCAAGGTGTGCCGCATCTGTGTGCATTTCCGCAAGTCGACCACAGATGCTGCCACTCTCAGGGCAGCGCAGCGCCGCCTACAATTGCCCGCTCACCGACTGCTGTGTGACGTGCCCACGAGATGGAATTCGACATTAAACATGTTATCCAGAGTTTACCAGCAGCGCAGAGATTGTAGACTGCCAGATGTCAACTTCCACCAGAACTGGTAGTCAGGTCACTCAGATTCCTCAAGTCTACAATGAGGAGTGGACGTGGATGTCTGATATCTGCCAGGTGTTGAGCAACTTTGAGGAGTCAACACAGATGGTCAGCGGCAATGCCGCCATTATCAGCCTCACCATCCCGCTGCTTTGCCTGTTGAAAAACTCACTGCTCAGCATGAAGTCGGATGCTTTGCGCTTGTCACAAGAGACGGTGGAGGAAGATACGTCGCTTGATAGCCAGAGCACCCTCCGGTCTGTTTCTCAGCGTGTATCGGAGGAGGGGTATGAGGATGAGGAGGAAGAGCAGGATAATGTCGGCGAGACGGAAGAGGGTACCAGTGCTCAGTCCTTCTTAACTCTTGAACGTGTATGGGCTGAAGAGGAGGAGGAGAAGGAGGAAATGGAGAGTGAGGCCAGTGAGGAGAGGGAATTCTTGCGTGTTGGGACTCTGGCGCACATGGCAGACTTCATGTTAGGCTGCCTATCCCGTGACCCTCGTGTTAGAAGCATTTTTTCAAACACCGATTACTGGGTGTTCACTCTCCTGGATCCACGGTACAAGCAGAACCTTGAGAGTATGAGAGTGAATAAATATCAACAGGCCCTGCTGCACAAGCTGAAAGAATCCTTCCCATCTGACGCTGCTAGCGGCAGAGGGCATGGTTCTGTGGGCCAAGTAGCGGGGGAGAGGAGGCGAGCAGGCAGCTTGTCCAGCACTGGCAGGGGAACGCTCTCCAAGGCCTTTGCCACTTTTATGTCACCCCAGCAAGACACTGTCACCTGTCCCCAGTCTAGGCAGAGTAGGGGGGAGCTGTACAGAAAGATGGTGAGGGAGTACCTAGCTGACCATACCAACGTCCGGACCGATCACTCTGCTCCATACAACTACTGGGTTTCAAAGCTGGACACGTGGCCTGAACTGGCGCTGTACGCCTTGGAGGTGCTGGCCTGCCCTGCCGATAGCGTGTTGTCAGAGCGGGTATTCAGTGCAGCTGGTGGCGTCATCACCGATAAGCCTACACGCCTGTCAACTGACAGCACTGACAGGCTGACGCTTATTAAAATGAACAAAGCCTGGATTTCACCGGAATTGAAATCTCCTCCGGGGGAAAGCAGCTAAAGATTAACATTACTTATGTATCCGATTCCTCTTCTCTACTCCTCCTCCTCCTCCTTGTCGTCTTTGCCTAACGTTGACCCAAAAAACGCCATTTTTTAGAGGTCCAACTGGCACTCTTTTACCACAATTTTTCCAGAGGTCCACCTACAGGCCCTCTCTCCAAACAATTTTTCCGGAGGTCCACCTACAGGCCCTCTCTCCAAAACAATTTTTTCCGGGGGTCCACCTACAGGCCCTCTCTCTAAACAATTTTTCTTTGCACCTAGTTGGGTGCTTCCCTAACATGTGATGGGTATGTGCCTCGCCTTTCTTGGTCTGGGTGAGCACAATTGCCATGAGGGTAACCACCAGGCTGTTGCCTGAGAATTTGGGGTAATGGTGGGATTAGGCAGCCTCAGAGGCATCCATGCATGCTGCCCCTGCTGTTTCCTGTCCATTTCCGTGGTGTTTCCATCATTTTCTGAGGTTTCCAGGTTTTCACCCCGCCTTCCCTAGGCAGAGCCTTGGTCCCCTGCAAAAATGCTCGAGTCTCCCATTGACTTCAATGGGGTTCGTTACTCGAAACGAGCACCCGAGCATCGGGAAAAGTTCGTCTCGAATAACGAGCACCCGAGCATTTTAGTGCTCGCTCATCTCTAATTCCAATTCCATAGGAATGCACTTTACCTTTGAGGTGGGACCCAAGAGTATTGCCTTCCTGGATTTGCAGATCTCTATTCTAGATGGTGTCTTACATAGAAAAACATTTAGGAAGCCTACGTCCACAAACAGTTTGCTGAGGTGGGAGAGTCATCATCCCCTGAGGCTCAAACAAGGGATACCTAAGGGGCAATATTTACGCATTTGCAGAAACTGCTCTGGACAGAGTGACTTTATCCATCAGGCTAGGGATCTGCAGAATCGTTTTCTAGAAAGGGGATATCCTAAAAAAGTCCTAAATGATGCCTACAAAATAGCTCTAAGTAAGCAGAGGATGGAGCTTTTGACCAATAATACTCAGGGCCAAAAAGATGATGATCAGATTATTAGAATTATTGGCACTTATGATGATCAACATGAGGCAGTGAGCAAGATTTTTATGAAGTATTGGGATCTTCTGCGTCTTGACCTAGACATTAGAGACATTATCCCTGAGAAACCAGCTATTACGTACAGAAGGGGCAGATCGCTTAAAGATGGGTTAGTACATAGCCATTATTGTGCACCACCCAGACAATGAACTTGGCTAGAAAGAAAACCATTGGGTACCTATAGATACGGCTCATGTGTAGCATGCCCCTTCATTAAGCAAACAAAGACATTTATGAGTAACCATACGAATAAGATTTATTAAATCAGGGACTATCTTTGTGTCTGCTCTTGTCCTCTACAATACATAGGCAAGACAAAAAGGGAATTGAGGAGGCGGATAGGCGACCACCTGGGTGATATCAGGAATAAACGAGACACCCCGGTTGCGGGACATGTACACGAGGTCCATAAAGGGGACCCTCGTGCCATTAAGTTCAGTGTCATCGAGGTGGTTCGCCCGTCACCTGGGGGGGTGACTGGGATAGGAAGATCTTGCAGAAAGAGGCAGAATGGATCTTCAGGCTAAAGACTATCAGCCCAGAGGGTCTTAATGAATCCCTGTCATTCTCCTGATTTCTATAGACATATCCCAGCCATCAAGAGTGATAGGTGATATGACCCCCACTCACTTGTGAATGTTATAAAAAATAGAAGAAATTAAGACTGAGAATAAGTAAATATGATGCCAGACCTAGAATGATTGAAAAGGTTTAACACCCTTGTGTAATGTATGAATATATTTAAGGAGGGATATTCTAACCATTCTAACCAGTTTGGCTCATTTAGTCCCAAATCCTTATGTTGATTTGCCCTCTATATGTGCCAGTTCTACGTTCTCTACCCCAGCATAATTGAATGCGCGTATCACAATACCTTTAGATGCTACCATTGAGTAAGTGGGATTTATTGAGATTACATATTGTCCGCAAAATGCCATTGAAATGGACTCTCTCTCTTCCCATAGGCGCTGGAACGTACCAAGGAAGTGCAAGCCATTTTGCGCATGGGCAGTTTAATCTACAGCGCATCGCCATCTTACGCATGCCCAGTACCCTGGAATGCACGCGCTGGGATGGGGGACGCCACAGGATTGACGTGGACCCAGGAGCGCGTAGCCAGGGAATATTTAAATGGAGATATTGATGGGCCTGGTGGCCATGACTAATATCTTTTTTGGCAAATCATTTTCAGGAGCCATTGCGCTCCTCATATATGGGATCCCCTGAAACAACACATAAGGGAAACGCGTTGGGATCAGTTTTGTATGTCGGGATATCACTAGGCAGGGTAAGCTACCTGAGGGACAGCCACTGAGAAGTGGGGCTGCCCCTTTTGGGGCGATTACTCTGCTTTTAGGCAGGGAAAGAGTAGAGATTGAGAGAGAGTACCCCACTCAAGCATCGGTCCCCTTCTTTGATTTTTTCTCCGGACTATACCCCAGGGCTGGCGATTACTATGTCTTCCCTGCTGGCGCGCACTATGACCTGACGCTGCGTCAGGTCATAGTGTGCGCCGGCAGGGAAGACAGTGGAGCAGGGAACCTGATGGCAGCGGCAGCGCAGAACACGTAAGTATGTTTTTTTAAAGTGGCTGGGTGGGCTGATCTGAGGTCTGAGGGAGGGCACAAAACGCTGGTCTGAAGTGGGCACAAGACCCTGATCTGAGGGGGGCACAAGACGTTGATCTGAGGTCTGATGGGGCACAAGACGCTGATCTGAGGTCTGATGGGGGCACAAGACGCTGACCTGAGGTCTGATGGGGGCACAAGACGTTGATCTGAGGTCTGATGGGGCACAAGACGCTGATCTGAGGTCTGATGGGGGCACAAGACGCTGACCTGAGGTCTGATGGGGGCACAAGACGCTGACCTGAGGTCTGATGGGGCACAATATGCTGATCTGAGGTCTGATGGGGGCACATTAAGCTGATCTGAGGTCTGATGGGGGTACAATATGCTGATCTGAGGTCTGATGGGGGCACATTAAGCTGATCTGAGGTCTGATGGGGGCACATTGTATTGATCTGAGGTCTGATGGGGGCACAAGACGCTGACCTGAGGTCTGATGGGGGCACAAGACGCTGACCTGAGGTCTGATGGGGGCACAAGACGCTGATCTGAGGTCTGATGGGGGCACAAGATGCTGACCTTAGGTCTGATGGGGGCACATTAAGCTGATCTGAGGTCTGATGGGGGCACAAGACGCTGACCTGAGGTCTGATGGGGGCACAAGACGCTGACCTGAGGTCTGATGGGGCACAATATGCTGATCTGAGGTCTGATGGGGGCACATTAAGCTGATCTGAGGTCTGATGGGGGTACAATATGCTGATCTGAGGTCTGATGGGGCACATTAAGCTGATCTGAGGTCTGATGGGGGCACATTGTATTGATCTGAGGTCTGATGGGGGCACAAGACGCTGACCTGAGGTCTGATGGGGGCACAAGACGCTGATCTGAGGTCTGATGGGGGCACAAGATGCTGACCTGAGGTCTGATGGGGGCACATTAAGCTGATCTGAGGTCTGATGGGGGCACAAGACGCTGATCTGGGGTCTGATGGGGGCACAATACGATGATCTGAGGTCTGATGGGCACAAGACGCTGATCTGAGGTCTGATGGGGGCACAAGACGCTGACCTGAGGTCTGATGGGGCACAAGACGCTGACCTGAGGTCTGATGGGGCACAAGACGCTGATCTGAGGTCTGATGGGGAACATACTGCTGTGATCTGAGGTCTGATGGGGGCACAATATGCTGATCTGAGGTCTGATGGGGGCACATTAAGCTGATCTGAGGTCTGATGGGGGCACAAGATGCTGACCTGAGGTCTGATGGGGGCACAAGACGCTGACCTGAGGTCTGATGGGGCACAAGACGCTGATCTGAGGTCTGATGGGGGAACATACTGCTGTGATCTGAGGTCTGATGGGGCACAATATGCTGATCTGAGGTCTGATGGGGGCACATTAAGCTGATCTGAGGTCTGATGGGGGCACAAGATGCTGATCTGAGGTCTGATGGGGGCACAAGATGCTGACCTGAGGTCTGATGGGGGCACATTGTGTTGATCTGAGTCTGATGGGGGCACAAGACGCTGATCTGAGGTCTGATGGGGGCACAAGATGTTGATCTGAGGTCTGATGGGGCACAAGACGCTGATCTGAGGTCTGATGGGGGCACAAGACGCTGACCTGAGGTCTGATGGGGGCACAAGATGCTGACCTGAGGTCTGATGGGGCACAAGGTGCTGATCTGAGGTCTGATAGGGGCACAAGACGCTGACCTGAGGTCTGAATGGGGCACAAGACGTTGATCTGAGGTCTGATGGGGCACAAGACGCTGACCTGAGGTCTGATGGGGGCACAAGACGCTGACCTGAGGTCTGATGGGGGCACAAGACGCTGACCTGAGGTCTGATGGGGCACAATATGCTGATCTGAGGTCTGATGGGGGCACATTAAGCTGATCTGAGGTCTGATGGGGGTACAATATGCTGATCTGAGGTCTGAAGGGGGCACATTAAGCTGATCTGAGGTCTGATGGGGGCATATTGTGTTGATCTGAGGTCTGATGGGGGCACAAGACGCTGACCTGAGGTCTGATGGGGGCACAAGACGCTGACCTGAGGTCTGATGGGGGCACAAGACGCTGATCTGAGGTCTGATGGGGGCACAAGATGCTGACCTTAGGTCTGATGGGGGCACATTAAGCTGATCTGAGGTCTGATGGGGGCACAAGACGCTGATCTGAGGTCTGATGGGGGCACAATACAATGATCTGAGGTCTGATGGGGGCACATTAAGCTGATCTGAGGTCTGATGGGGGCACATTAAGCTGATCTGAGGTCTGATGGGGGCACAAGATGCTGATCTGATGTCTGATGGGGGCACAATATGCTGATCTGAGGTTTGATGGGGGCACATTAAGCTGATCTGAGGTCTGATGGGGGCACAAGACGCTGACCTGAGGTCCTGATGGGGGCACAAGCGCTGACCTGAGGTCTGATGGGGCACAAGACGCTGATCTGAGGTCTGATGGGGGCACAAGACGCTGACCTGAGGTCTGATGGGGCACAATATGCTGATCTGAGGTCTGATGGGGGCACATTAAGCTGATCTCAGGTCTGATGGGGGTACAATATGCTGATCTGAGGTCTGATGGGGGCACATTAAGCTGATCTGAGGTCTGATGGGGGCATATTGTGTTGATCTGAGGTCTGATGGGGGCACAAGACGCTGACCTGAGGTCTGATGGGGGCACAAGACGCTGACCTGAGGTCTGATGGGGGCACAAGACGCTGATCTGAGGTCTGATGGGGGCACAAGATGCTGACCTTAGGTCTGATGGGGGCACATTAAGCTGATCTGAGGTCTGATGGGGGCACAAGACGCTGATCTGAGGTCTGATGGGGGCACAATACAATGATCTGAGGTCTGATGGGGGGCACATTAAGCTGATCTGAGGTCTGATGGGGGCACATTAAGCTGATCTGAGGTCTGATGGGGGCACAAGATGCTGATCTGATGTCTGATGGGGGCACAATATGCTGATCTGAGGTTTGATGGGGGCACATTAAGCTGATCTGAGGTCTGATGGGGGCACAAGACGCTGACCTGAGGTCTGATGGGGGCACAAGGCGCTGACCTGAGGTCTGATGGGGCACAAGACGCTGATCTGAGGTCTGATGGGGGAACATACTGCTGTGATCTGAGGTCTGATGGGGGCACAATATGCTGATCTGAGGTCTGATGGGGGCACATTAAGCTGATCTGAGGTCTGATGGGGGCACAAGACGCTGACCTGAGGTCTGATGGGGGCACAAGACGCTGATCTGAGGTCTGATGGGGGCACAAGATGCTGACCTGAGGTCTGATGGGGGGACATTGTGTTGATCTGAGGTCTGATGGGGGCACAAGACGCTGATCTGAGGTCTGATGGGGGCACAAGACATTGATCTGAGGTCTGATGGGGCACAAGAAGCTGATCAGAGGTCTGATGGGGGCACAAGACGCTGATCTGAGGTCTGATGGGGGCACAAGACGCTGACCTGAGGTCTGATGGGACACAAGACGCTGATCTGAGATCTGATGGGGGCACATACTGCTGAGATCTGAGGTCTGATGAGGGCACATTAAGCTGACCTGAGGTCTGATGGGGGCACAAGACGCTGACCTGAGGTCTGATGGGAGCACAAGACGCTGACCTGAGGTCTGATGGGGGCACAATATGCTGATCTGAGGTCTGATGAGGGCACATTAAGCTGACCTGAGGTCTGATGGGGGCACAAGACGCTGACCTGAGGTCTGATGGGGGCATAAGACGCTGACCTGAGGTCTGATGGGGGCACAAGACGCTGATCTGAGGTCTGATGGGGGCACAAGATGCTGACCTGAGGTCTGATGGGGGCACATTAAGCTGATCTGAGGTCTGATGGGGGCACAATATGCTGATCTGAGGTCTGATGAGGGCACATTAAGCTGACCTGAGGTCTGATGGGGGCACAAGACGCTGACCTGAGGTCTGATGGGGGCACAAGACGCTGACCTGAGGTCTGATGGGGGCACAAGACGCTGACCTGAGGTCTGATGGGGCACAATATGCTGATCTGAGGTCTGATGGGGGAACATACTGCTGTGATCTGAGGTCTGATGGGGGCACAATATGCTGATCTGAGGTCTGATGGGGGCACATTAAGCTGATCTGAGGTCTGATGGGGGCACAAGATGCTGATCTGAGGTCTGATGGGGGCACAAGATGCTGACCTGAGGTCTGATGGGGGCACATTGTGTTGATCTGAGGTCTGATGGGGGGCACAAGACGCTGATCTGAGGTCTGATGGGGGCACAAGATGTTGATCTGAGGTCTGATGGGGGCACAAGACGCTGATCTGAGGTCTGATGGGGGCACAAGACGCTGACCTGAGGTCTGATAGGGGCACAAGATGCTGACCTGAGGTCTGATGGGGCACAAGGTGCTGATCTGAGGTCTGATAGGGGCACAAGACGCTGACCTGAGGTCTGAATGGGGCACAAGACGTTGATCTGAGGTCTGATGGGGCACAAGACGCTGATCTGAGGTCTGATGGGGGCACAAGACGCTGACCTGAGGTCTGATGGGGGCACAAGACGCTGACCTGAGGTCTGATGGGGCACAATATGCTGATCTGAGGTCTGATGGGGGCACATTAAGCTGATCTGAGTCTAATGGGGGTACAATATGCTGATCTGAGGTCTGTGGGGGGCACATTAAGCTGATCTGAGGTCTGATGGGGGCATATTGTGTTGCATCTGAGGTCTGATGGGGGGCAAAAGACGCTGACCTGAGGTTGATGGGGGCACAAGACGCTGACCTGCAGGTCTGATGGGGGCACAAGACGCTGATCTGAGGTCTGATGGGGGCACAAGACGCTGATCTTAGGTCTGATGGGGGCACATTAGAGCTGATCTGAGGTCTGATGGGGCACAAGACGCTGATCTGAGGTCTGATGGGGCACAATACTGATCTGAGGTCTGGGGGCACATAGATCTGATCTGAAGCTGATCTGAGGTCTGATGGGGGCACAAGATGCTGATCTGATGTCTGATGGGGGCACAATATGCTGATCTGAGGTTTGATGGGGGCACATTAAGCTGATCTGAGGTCTGATGGGGGCACAAGACGCTGACCTGAGGTCTGATGGGGGCACAAGCGCTGACCTGAGGTCTGATGGGGCACAAGACGCTGATCTGAGGTCTGATGGGGGCACAATACTGCTGTGATCTGAGGTCTGATGGGGGCACAAGATGCTGATCTGAGGTCTGATGGGGGCACATTAAGCTGATCTGAGGTCTGATGGGGGCACAAGACGCTGACCTGAGGTCTGATGGGGGCACAAGACGCTGATCTGAGGTCTGATGGGGCACAAGATGCTGACCTGAGGTCTGATGGGGGACATTGTGATTGATCTGAGGTCTGATGGGGGCACAAGACGCTGATCTGAGGTCTGATGGGGGCACAAGACATTGATCTGAGGTCTGATGGGGCACAAGACGCTGATCTGAGGTCTGATGGGGCACAAGACGCTGATCTGAGTCTGATGGGGGCACAAGACGCTGACCTGAGGTCTGATGGGGCACAAGACGCTGATCTGAGGTCTGATGGGGGCACAATACTGCTGATCTGAGGTCTGATGAGGGCACATTAAGCTGACCTGAGGTCTGATGGGGGCACAAGACGCTGACCTGAGGTCTGATGGGGCACAAGACGCTGACCTGAGGTCTGATGGGGCACAAGATGCTGATCTGAGGTCTGATGGAGGCACATTAAGCTGACCTGAGGTCTGATGGGGGCACAAGACGCTGATCTGAGGTCTGATGGGGGCACAAGACGCTGACCTGAGGTCTGATGGGGGCACAAAGACGCTGATCTGAGGTCTGATGGGGGCACAAGACGCTGATCTGAGGTCTGATGGGGCACATTAGACGCTGATCTGAGGTCTGATGGGGGCACAAGACGCTGATCTGAGGTCTGATGGGGGCACAAGACGCTGATCTGAGTCTGATGGGGGCACAAGACGCTGATCTGAGGTCTGATGGGGCA
>ONZH01010796.1:0-23376 GCA_900303285.1 Rhinella marina | reverse complement strand
TGTAATACCAAGATCAAAAAGTCTTATGTACCCCAAAATGGTACATGAAAATCACATCATCCCACAAAAAATGAGCCCCACATAAGACAATCACTTAAAAAATAAAAACCAATGGCACCCGCAAACAAATTCATCAAAATTTGCGCTACAAAATCCATATGGCGCTCCTTCTGTTCTGAAACCTGCCATGTGCCCACATATGGGGTGTTTCCGTATTCAGGAGAAAATGGGTAACAAATTATGTGGTGATTTTTTTCCTGTTATCCCTTGTGAAAATGAAAACATTGGGGCGAAAATATAATTTTATTGGAGGAAATGAAACTTTTCATTTTCACAGCCAAGTGTTTCCAAATTCCGTAAAACGCTTAGGGGGTTAAAGTGGTCAGTACCCCCCTTAATATATTAATATATTCTTTAAGGAGTGTAGTTTCTAAAATGGGGTCACTTTTTGAGGGTTTCCACTGTAGGGGTACAGCAGAGTCTCTTAAAATACAAAATGGTGCCTAAAAACCATTCTAGCAAAATCTGCCTCCAAAATCCATATGGGCTCCTTTCCTTCTGACCACTGCCACGTGCCAATAGAGCAGTTTACCACCACATATGGGGTATTTCTGTAAACTGCAGAATCAGAGTAATGTATATTGAGGTTTAGTTTGCTGTTAACTGTTGCTGTGTTGCAAGAAAAAAATGAATAATCTACCAAAAAAGTGAAAATTTGAAATTTCACCTCCATTTTCCTTTAATTCTTGTGGAACACCTCAAGGGTTAATAAAGTTTGTAACATCAGTTTTTTTCTAATTTGAGGGGTGTAGTTTCTAAAATGGGGTCATTTATGGGTGGTTTCCATTATGTAAGCCTCACAAAATCACTTTATAACTGAATTGGTGCTTAAAAAAATGGTTTGGGAAATTTTGTTGAAAATTTGAAACATTGCTTCTAAACTTCTAAGCCCTGTAACTTCCTAAAAAATGGCATTTACAAAATGAAGCCAACATAAAGTAGACATATGGGTAATGTTAAGTAAGAAATATTTTATGAGGTATCAATTTCTGTTTTAAAAGCAGAGAAATTGAAATTTTGAAATTTTTCTAAATTTTTGGTAAATGTTTGATTTTTTCATAAATAAAGGTGAAATATATTGACTCAAATTTATGACTGTCATGTAGTACAATGTGTTACGAGAAAACAATCTTAGAATGGCCTGGATAAGTAAAAGCGTTCTAAAGTTATTACCAGATAGTGACACATGTCAGTTTTGCAAAAATCGGCCTGAGATTTAAGGTGAAAAGTGGCTCGGTAGTGAAAGGGTTAAGATTCGGTTTGTTTTGTTTTCATCACGTTCAGGTTTCTTGAAGCTGTTTCAGAAGCTAAATTCAGGAGTGGCTCATAAAAGGAAAGAGAGAGTTTTAATGACAGATATTATGCCCCCTTTTTTCATTCACACCTGGTTTTGGCATCCAAAACATTAAAATGCCTACAGTCATGGCCAAAAGTTTTGATAATGATACAAATATTAATTTTTACAAAGTCTACTGCTTCAGTTTTTATAATGGCAATTTGCATATACTCCAGAATGTTATAAAGAGTGATCAGCTTAACAGCAATTACTTGCAAAGTCAATATTTGCCTAGAAAATGAACTTTATCCCCCAAAACACATTTCAACATCATTGCAGCCCTGCCTTAAAAGGACCAGCTAACATCGTTTCAGTGATTGCTCCATTAACACAGGTGTGGGTGTTGATGAGGACAGGGCTGGAGATCAATCTGTCATGATTAAGTAAGAATGACACCACTGGACACTTTAGAAGGAGGCTGGTGCTTGGCATCATTGCTTCTCTTCTGTTAACCATGATTATCTCTAAAGAAACACGTGCAGTCATCATTGCACTGCACAAAAATGGCCTAACAGGGAAGAGTATCACAGCTAGAAAGATTGCACCTCAGTCAACAATCTATCGCATCATCAAGAACTTCAAGGAGAGGTTCCATTGTTGCCAAAAAGGCTCCAGGGCACCCAAGAAAGACCAGCAAGCGCCAGGACCGTCTCTTAAAAGTGTTTCAGCTGCGGGATCGAGCTACCAGCAGTGCAGAGCTTGCTCAGGAATGGCAGCAGGCAGGTGTGAGTGCATCTGCACGCACTGTGAGGCGGAGACTCTTGGAGCAAGGCCTGGTCTCAAGGAGGGCAGCAAAGAAGCCACTTCTCTCCAGAAAAAACATCAGGGACAGACTGATATTCTGCAAAGGTACAGGGAGTGGACTGCTGAGGACTGGGGTAAAGTCATTTTCTCTGATGAATCCCCTTTTCGATTGTTTGGGACATCTGGAAAACAGCTTATTCGGAGAAGACGAGGTGAGCGCTACCACCAGTCTTGTCTCATGCCAACTGTAAAGCATCCTGAAACCATTCATGTGTGGGGTTGCTTCTCAGCCAAGGGAATCGGCTCTCTCACAGTCTTGCCTAAAAACACAGCCATGAATAAAGAATGGTACCAGAATGTCCTCCGAGAGCAACTTCTCCCAACCGTCCAAGAGCAGTTTGGCGATCAACAATGCCTTTTCCAGCATGATGGAGCACCTTGCCATAAAGCAAAGGTGATAACTAAATGGCTCTGGGAACAAAACATAGAGATTTTGGGTCCATGGCCTGGAAACTCCCCAGATCTTAATCCCATTGAGAACTTGTGGTCAATCATCAAGAGACGGGTGGACAAACAAAAACCTACAAATTCTGACAAAATGCAAGCATTGATTGTGCAAGAATGGACTGCTATCAGTCAGGATTTGGTCCAGAAGTTGATTGAGAGCATGCCAGGGAGAATTGCAGAGGTCCTGAAGAAGAAGGGTCAACACTGCAAATATTGACTTGCTGCATTAACTCATTCTAACTGTCAATATAAGCTTTTGTTACTCATAATATGATTGCAATTATATTTCTTTATGTGATAAAAACATCTGACAAACACACATAAAAACCAGAGGGCAGTAGATCATGTGAAAATATAATATTTGTGTCATTCTCAAAACTTTTGGCCATGACTGTACATTGTTTTTGAAAACAATAGTAGCTTTCTTATAAAAAACAAGAACATTTCTAGAGATTAGTCTAGATTTCATTATAGTGCAGGTTTCCTTTGCAAAGCATATTTTACAGATTAATTTAGGTAAAATATTTCTGTGGAATGATAATTAATATAGTTGAAATGTTTTCTCTGGAATTTCATTTAATGTTATGGATCACCTTTTATTACTTAATTCAGACAGTTGGTAAAAAAATATAGGCTTTATGTTTGAAGATTGAAGATGTTTAAGTGCAAAAGCCTGTGAATCTGACGCAGTGTCAGGTCATAGTGTGCGCCGGCAGGGAAGACAGTGGAGCGGGGAACCTGATGGCAGCGGCAGTGCAGAACAGTTAAGTGTGTTTTTTTAAAGTGCCTGGGTGGGCTGATCTGAGGTCTGAGGGGGGGGCACAAGACGCTGGTCTGAGGGGGGCACAAGACGCTGATCTGAGGTCTGATGGGGGCACAAGATGTTGATCTGAGGTCTGAGGGGGGGCCACAAGACGCTGGTCTGAGGGGGGCACAAGACCCTGATCTGAGGTCTGAGGGGGGCACAAGACCCTGATCTGAGGTCTGAGGGGGCACAAGACCCTGATCTGAGGGGGGCACAAGACCCTGATCTGAGGTCTGATGGGGCACAAGACGCTGATCTGAGGTCTGATGGGGGCACAAGACGCTGATCTGAGGTCTGATGGGGGCACAAGACGCTGATCTGAGGTCTGATGGAGCACAAGACGCCAATCTGAGGTCTGATGGGGGCACAAGACGCTGATCTGAGGTCTGAAGGGGGACACAAGATGTTGATTTGAGGTCTGATGCTGCACAAGACGCTGATCTGAGGTCTGATGGGGGCACATTGTGTTGATCTGAGGTCTGATGGGGGCACAAGACGCTGATCTGAGGTCTGATGGGGCACAAGACGCTGATCTGTGGTAGTACCACATTATCAGTACTAGTGTTATTTGTGATTTTACACAGGACTGCAGGTAACACTACTACATTTTCTATACTCAGATAGCCATCACGGTGTTACCTCTACAGTTACAAAGGACTGCAGGGGACATCTACTATATTATCCATACACAGATAGTTATCACTCTGTAAGGGGGCCCTCTGAGACTTTATCTCCCAAGGGCCCACCTGAACCTGGAGCCGGCCCTGGGCTGTCGTCACACATGCGCAGAAGGAGAGGTCGTAGGGGAAAGTTAGCGGCTACTGCTGTAAGTAAGTGCCCCCAAACAACGTGATGACCGGGGGGGGGGGTTAATTGGGAGCTGGACTATATACTTAAGGCCCCATCCATATACTTAAGGCCCCATCCTTATTTTATATACATAAGGCCCCATCCTGTATAGGATAATAGAGATGGCAGTCATGGCACACATAATTCACACATGATTAAACACCAGTGAGGGGTTTAGTGATGTGAGCTATGTGTGTGCCATCTCCATTATCCCATACAGAAAAATATAGTGACAGTATTAAAAGTCAGACTGTATAGAGCTATAAATACAGTGCAAAGATATATAGAGAATAGAGTGATATAGGACAATATAGAAAGCTATAAATACAGTGCAGAGATATATAGTGTGATATAGGACAGTATAGAGAGCTATAAATACAGTGTAGATATATATATATATATACTGTCCTACTCTATATATCTCTGCACTGTATTTATAGCTCTCTATACAGTCCTATATCACTCTATATATCTCTACACTCTATTTATAGCTCTATACTGTATGACGTTTGTACTGTCACTATATTTTTCTGTATGGGATAATGGAGATGGGATGGCACACATACTTCTTACCACTTTAAGTAAATATATATATAAATGGGGGGGGGGGGCGCCGAGAGAAAGTTTTGCACAGGGCGCCATCTACCCTAAGGTCGGCCCTGGGTACTATGTAATAAAGCTGCCAGTTGAGGACCTGTGAGGCGTCTTTTTCTCAAACTAGAGACTCTAATGTACTTGTCTTGTTGCTCAGTTGTGCAGCGGGCCTCCCACTTTTAATTTCTCGCATGGAATAGCCTTCATTTCTAAGAACAAGAATAGATTGTCGAGTTTCACATGAAAGTTCTCTTTTTCTGGCCATTTTGAGAGTTTAATCGAACCCACAAATGTAATCCTCCAGATTCTTTACTAGCTCAAAGGAAGGTCAGTTTTATAGCTTCTCTTACCAGCAAAACTGTTTTCAGCTGTGCTAACATACTTGCACAAGGGTTTTCAATGGCTTTCTAAACATCCATTAGCCTTCTTACACAGTTAGCAAACACAATGTACCATTAGAACACTGGAGTGATGGTTGCTGGAAATGGGCCTCTATACACCCATGTATATATTGCATTAAAAACCAGACGTTTGCAGCTAGAATAGTCATTTACCACATAAACAATATATAGAGAGTATTTCTGATTAATTTAATGTTATCTTCATTGAAAAAAACTGTGCTTTTCTTTGAAAAATAAGGAAATTTCTAAGTGACCCTAAACTTTTGAACAGTAGTGTATAAAAATGTATTCCGGGAAGGGTTGGAAATGTATTCAGGGAAGGGTTGGATCCCTAAACTTTTGAACAATAGTGTATAAAAATGTATTCAGGGAAGGGTTGGATGCATTCTTTGTTTTTAGGATATTGGTTATTTTTTCTTCTACAAAACATATAAAATGGATGTCTATATTTTCTATGTTAACTTATTTATGCAGATCCTATCAAATATATTTGGAAAAGGTTTGAGCCTGTATATATCATAATGGCTATGGTATTAAATATCCAAATCATATCTGGTATTTGTGAGTGGATTACATACGTAGCTGAAGGGTTGGTGCCACAATGCATGGGTATCATAGTGTATGTCACAATAGATTTTAGCTAAAACATCATAAACAATGTAAAATATAAAGCTAATAACATTGCCAGGTATTATAGTTCATAGAAGAATGAATACACATGGTCATTTTATCTCGTAGAACGTTGAAAATGGATAATCTTCCAAAAACATATCCATAGTAACATTTTTGCTTTTTTCTGCATTGGTTCCTAATCACATTCACATTGCAATGAGATCTATTAGAATCTATCCATGTGAAAATAGACCTGTCATACTTGTCATGGTTTACCTCTGTAATGAACCCTCTAATGCAATGACAGTAATATTCAGCCTTTTACTCCATAGTTATCTGTCTCCATGCCAGCTTCTGTGATCTGCTCTGGCTTCTGTGTCCCTCTCCAACACTGCACACCACAGAAGCTACTCTGACGTGGCTAAACAGGCTGGCCCGTTGTTGATTTATTAATTCATTTGCATCCACAAAGCTCTCCATAGTGCTGCACCCCCTTTATCTGCTTACTCACCTCTGTCTACAATCCCATCCTCTCTGTTCTGTCAATGTTTTATGACTAACATTCTCCATAATCCTAACCTCTCATTTGTGTCTCCAAGATTTCTCTCGAGCTGCATCAGTTACTGGAGGCAATCTTAACAACCATGGTTTTAGGCACTCCCACCCCTTTCAATATTATTCCTCAGAGCCTGATCCTTTCATCTAACTGTATCCGCCACACTCCACGCACCCAGTAACACTAGAGATACAGGATGATGACTGGCTCATGAACTCCCTATACAGTGGAGGAAATAAGTATTTGATCCCCCACTGACTTTAAAAGTTTTAATACTAAAAAATAAATGAAACGTCTCATAATTTTATGCCAGCTTTATTTTAACAGTGCCACATAGAATATCAAAAGAAAAACAGAGAAAATTACATGAAATGAGAAATAAAAAATAATTTGCATTTCTTTGAGGGAAATAAGTATTTGATCCCCTAGTAAAACCATGACTAATGTTGGCTCCCACAGACCACTGACACCCCCTAATCACAGTGAAGTCGTTACCTGGATGAGAGACACCTGTCCCAAATTGTCACCTGTATAAAAGGCCACCTGCCAACAGTCTCAGTGACACTCCAACATCTCCACCATGGGCAAGACTAAAGAGCTGTCTAAAGATGTCAGGGACAAAATTGTTGACCTACACAAGGCTGGAATGGGCTACAAAGCCATAAGTAAGAAGCTGGATGAGAAGGTGACAACTGTTGGTGCAATTATTCGGAAGTGGAAGAAGTACAACATTACTGTCAATCGACCCAGGCCTGAAGCTCTATGCAAGATATCACCTAGTGGAGTCTCATTGATCATGAGAAAAGCTAAAAATCAGCCAAGAACTACACGGGAGGAGCTGAGTAATGATCTCAAGGCAGCTGGGACCACAGTCTCCAAAAAAAACATTGGTAAGACTGGGAGACGGTGCTGTGGTCAGATGAGACCAAAATTGAGCTCTTTGGCCTCAACTCAATTCGACGTGTTTGGAGGAAGAAAAATACAGAATATAACCCTAAGAATACCATCCCTACCGTCATGCATGGTGGTGGAAGTATTATGTTTTGGGGGGGGTTTTCTTCTAAAGGCACAGGCCAACTTCACCACATTGACGGGAAGATGAACGGGGCCATGTATCGCAAAATCCTGGGTGACAACCTCCTTGCCTCCGCCAGGGCACTGAAAATGGGTCGTGGATGGGTCTTTCAGCACAACAACGACCCAAAACATACAGCCAAGGAAACAAAGGAGTGGCTCCATAAGAAGTATATCAAGGTCATGGAATGGCCTAGCCAGTCTCCTGACCTCAATCCCATCGAAAATCTATGGAGAGATCTGAAGCTTTGTGTTTCCAAATGCATGCCTAAAAACCTTAAGGATATGGAGATGCTTTGCAGAGAGGAGTGGGCCAAAATTACTCCTGAAGTGTGTGCAAACCTTATAAAAAACTATAAGAAACGTCTGACTGCTGTGCTTGCCAACAAGGGTTTTGCCACCAAGTATTAAATGATGTTTTCCTAGGGGATCAAATACTTATTTCCCTTACTTACCAAAGAAATGAAAATTATTTTTTATTTCTCATTTCATGTAATTTTCTCAGTTTTTCTTTTGACATTCTATGTGGCACTGTTAAAATAAAGCTGGCATAAAATTATGAGACGTTTCATTTATTTTTTGGTATTAAAACTTTAAAAGTCAGTGGGGGATCAAATACTTATTTCCTCCACTGTATGTACTCCCCGATTTAGCTAAGATGTCTGGACTATTTTATAAATCTTTTTACCTTTTGTGTTAACTCTATTTTCTCATAGAATGTAAGATTGATTAGTTTGTTACAATGTAATATTTGATTTTGTACAGTTCTGTAGAATAAGTTGGCGCTATATCAATAATGATAATTATTATTTCCACACAATGTACACAAGGCAACAAGGAACCCCATTCTATTTATAATTGGTTTGGAATTTGTTAAGGAATATAATCTGTAAATATCCGTAAGTAAAAACACAGACGCAAATGTGTGTACAAATGCAAACTTCTTCATATTTACTCAGAGCAGTCATACTAATGATGAATGTTCCTTCCTAGTCTTTCACAGCAGTTCTTTATATATGGAGATATATTCCTATTCCCATTTCTCATACAAAGTAGCAGCTCTGGTAACATTTACATGGACTGGTTTGTGTTTATAGATCCTTTTACTACTTAAATGTTACTCTCTAGAGGATTTCTTCTCCTACAGAAAAGGTAAAGAGCACTGCTTGATTCATCACTTACTGCTGAGTCTACCATATGTAATATTATATTAGGATTTCTATTCTAGCAATAAATCCCCTTTGCAGAAGAGAAATGATGGATTATTCATATTATTGGTTATCTTTAAAAATAGGAAAACCTACACGTGTGTGGATGGTTGCACCTTGCAAGGTCACATTCAGCTATGGTGTTCACATTTTGTGAACAATGACATCAAGTCGATGTGACATGATATCAGATGAATAGAGCACAGTATATGATTAAGACAACTAGGGGAAAGATATAGCTTGGCTACATTTGGCATTCTGCCACTATTTAGCACCAATAGATAACTCTAATATCAACCACCATATTTAACCCCTTCACCCCCGGAGGTTTTTTCGGTTCTGCATTTTCGTTTTGCGCTCCCTGCCTTCAAACAGCCATAACTCCTTTATTTTTCTGTTCACATAGCTGTATGAGGGCTTGTTTTTTGCGGGACAAGTTGTACTTTCCAACGCCACCATTTAATATTGCATACGGTGTAGTGGGAAGCGGGAAAAAAATTCCAAACCGGGTGAAATTGCAAAGAAAACGCTATTCCGCTACAGTTTCTTATTTACAGCGTTCGATGTGCATTAAAACTGATCCATTACTTTCATTCTACTGGTCAGTACGAATCCGGCAATACCTAATATGTATAGTTTTTCCTGCGTTTTCATAGTGATAAAATAATTAGAAAGTTGCCCTTTTTTTTTTTTTCCTTGTCAAATCTTGACCCCTATAACTTTTTGGTATTTATGTGTACAGAGCTGTATGGGGGCTCATTTTTTGCGGGACGATCTGAAGTTTTTATTGATACCATTCTGGGGTGTGTATGACTTTTTGATCACTTTTTATTTAATTTTTTTTAGAAAAAAAAAGCGACAAAAAACGGCAAATTGCCATTTGGACGCTTTTTTCCGCCACACAATTCGCTGTATTGGAATTTTTTTTTTTATATTTTAAAAGTACGGGCGTTTTCGGTCACGGTGATACCCATGATGTCTATATTTATTGTTATTTAGGTATTTATTTTTACTTATACGGAAAGGGGGGTGATTTGAACTTTTACATCTTTTTTATTTTTTATATATTTTTTAACATTTATTTTAATTTTTTTTTTACTATTAGAAAGCTCAAATATGGGCTATATATTGTGGCTTTTTTTTTTTTTCTTTATGAGCAATTATGGATTTTATAGACTCAGAAATCCATGAGTTGCTCATTTCTTATCCTGGCCTGCCATCTAGTGGCCAGAATAAGAATTGCACTTTGAAAACTGTAATCCTCACAGCGAGGATTACAGTTTTCATATGGTGTACAGACACCCCGATTGGCCACACGGGGTGTCTGTACACCACCCGGAAGCGAATGCTTCCGGGTTGAAACGCAACTAGATGCCGTGATCACGTGTGATCACGGCATCTAATCAACCAGGAAGACGCGCCGATGGCGGTAAGTAGCAGCATGTCTCTGCTGTTAGAAACAGCAGAGACTTGCCGGCCATGACGCCCGCCGCACCCGCGAGCGGGCGCCATGTGCCCGCATCGCCCCAGCGCCGTACATGTACGGCGCTGGGCGCGAAGGGGTTAAACAGTTTAGATGAACATACACATTCAATAGCTGTCAGACTTCTTCCAGACAAACTCTTCCATGAGAGTGCATGTTTGGTTTGGCCAAACATGTATGTATGTTCAATGGGGTGAGAGGTGAAAGACCTTGACAGACAACTCTGGTGGATGCTTATCTCCTGGGAGAACAAAAAGATCGGGAAAAATATTTGTTTTGCCCAGTCCTTCTCTCCTCGACTTCATCTTTCTTTTCAAATTCTTTTTATTATTTGTGAATAAACATATGCAAAGACAATAGGTATTACAGAATAGCAAAGCGATCTGTAAAGACCACCCACAGATTATAACATCAACGTAGGAAGGAATCCAAGTCCGTCTCGAGAACAATAGAACATTGAGATGGTGAACACAGGAATCCTTCTTGTGGCAAATTGGAAAACAGATGATGATCAAACAATACCTAGTATTGTATATGTAAACAGTTAGTCAATTGGTTAAATGGGTAGGAAGGGGGGGCGGAGGAAAGTAATAGGGGAGAGGTGGTGGGGGGAAGGGGGGGAGTGGCACGGGTCTCCCAGGCAATCAATTAGTGAAGAAACTCTATAGGTTTATGTGGAATAACTGTTCGCATGTATCTTTCAGGTGTCAGGAGAGGTGGAGTGAAAGAGAGAGAAACACTCCAGCCTAATCTATAATGGAGAACTGTCTATATGTCACCCAGGGAAGCCAGGTAGTTTTAAAGGCAGAATGAGATTTGGAGTCCCAGCTAGCTAATTCTTCTAATTGGTAGATGGCATCCACTCAATCTTGCCATTGTCTAAGCGTTGGGGGAGTGTTAGACTTCCAGAAAGTTGGGATCAGTATTCTAGTGGCAGATAACATATGTCTGGTCAGCTTTTGAACAAGTGGTGAGAATTTGTCGCAAAATAGATGAAGTAAACAAACCTCCGGCGATAGAGGGAGGTTAATGTGCAGTATTTGATTAATTTGCGAAAGGACGGAGGTCCAATAGGGGCCCCTATATGCGGACAAGTCCACCACATGTGAAAGTAAGTACCAGGATGTTCCGCGCATCTCCAGCAACGGGGATCGTAACTGGGGTTGTATTTATTCAATAAGATTGGAGTTAGATGCCATCTTGTTAGAATCTTATATCCACTTTCTTGCATTCTTACACATTTAGAAACCTGTTTAGTGGCTTTAAATAGGGCATTGATATCGGTAGGCGAGAATGTCCTGGTAAGGTCTTTTTCCCAAGCCTCTATAAATGGGAGGGGTTTTGGGGTGGATGGTGTTATAAGAAGCTTGTGCAGCGTGGAAACCACATTCTTGGGGGGTCTGATTTGAGAGAGTATTGATTCAAACCTTGTCATGGTTCTGTCCATATTTGCGTCTTTTAGGATTTTCCTAAGGGAGGTAACAAACTTGTTATAAACTAAAACTGGCATGGAGGGACAATGTAGTATCTCCGCTAAAGTGGTATGCGAGGGGACCATACCTGTTGAGGCAACTGTGTCTAACATGATGTTACTTGAGCGTACCTCTTTGGGAATAGTGGCATTATATAGTGGATCGTCGCTGAAAATCAGGTCTTTGACCTGCAAGAGAGGAGAAGGGAAGGGGCCACACATCTTTCGTACGTTGCCAGCTCCCCATATCCTAATGGTTTTGTTTATTAAAGGATTGTCTCCCAAGGAGCAAGGGGGAACTGAAGTATCAGAAAAAATTATGTGTCGAAAGGGGAACCGTAAAATATCTTCTTCCATTTGCACCCATAATTTGTGGGGGGGGGTCTCCTGCACCAATCTATTATTCTATGTAAATGTACTGCCTTTACAAACATTTGGGGAGAAGGTAAATCAATCCGTCCGTAACGCTGTGGGAGTTGGAGGATATTATATCTGATTCTAGGTTTTTTAGAGTACCAGATATATTTAGAAAAAATCTTATTTAGGTGGGTAAAGAATACCTTAGGTATATGTATTGGCACAGATTGAAGTAAATAAGTAACTTTAGGCCAGATAAGGCATTTTGCTATGTTCTTTCTCCCGAACCATGATATATATGGTGTAGGCCAGGCTGCTAAGATGTTGTTAATGGATTGCAATAATGGTGGGAAGTTAAGTTTGTATAACTGATTAAGTTCGGGAGAGATTTTACTTACCCAAAAATTTGATGGATGGTTGGGACCAGCCAAAGGGTGAATCACCAGAGATCTGAGGCCTGTTTAGCAGCGAGGGAAACATTAAGGGCTTGGGATTTACTCATGTTGACCTTGAAATTGGAAATTGCGCCAAACTCAGAGAACAGACGTTCTATCACCGGCAGAGAGGACACAGGATCTGTGAGTATCATCAGTAAATCGTCCGCGTAGGCAGCGGCTTTGTGTTCCCTACCTCCACATGTAAGCCCCTTAATCTCCAGATTTTGTCTTATTTTTTGTAGCAAGGTTTCCATCATAAGTACAAAAAGCAATGGGGAGAGAGGGCAGCCTTGCCTGGTACCATTGGAGATGAGGACTCTCCTTGACTTCATCTGTCAGGGGACAGTTGGAAGCTCCCTATACACATTAGACTGTCGGCCAAACCCGCCATTCTCGACAGGCTTGACCAACAGTAAACTAATTTGTATAGGGGCCTTTAAATGTTGACATTACATTTTCTATTCAGGAAGATGCAGCTGTTTTGACATGTATCTTTATGTACCACTGGGACACAAACATGCATGTCTGTTTTCCAAAGGAACTTCACCTAGTTTGCTCTGAGGTCACCAAGGTGGCACTATTTCAGCAGCAAATAGCAGTGGCATACCTCCAAAAAAGGCTGACCATACAGCTGCTATTGGGCCCACAGTGGAGGATAGGCCCCTCCCTTAATTATACACATTATGTCCAGCTCCAGTATAGTATTCTTACCATCAGTGGAGAAAGCTAAAGGATGTCATCACAGGTCTTGCAGATTTAGTAAAGAAACTGCACAAAGAATGGTATAGTTCATAGGTTAGATAGTAGCATCTGCCAGAACCTGTGATGACATCATCTTCAGCATCACAGGTCCTGAACATCTAGTAAGGGAACTGCACAGAGCATGGCGTAGTTCCTTGGTTAGATAGAAGCATCTGCCAGGACCAGTGATGACATCATCATCACAGGTCCTGTTTATCTAGTAGAAGAACTTCAACCCCCAACAGCATGGAAGATGAGTTCTCCACTGAGAATAGAATGGAAAGGAAAGAGGAAGTCCTCCTCCTTTCTCTTCATTCCCTCCCTTCCTTTTTTTTTACTCATAAATTGTATGTAGTATACACAACAGTGTACTGATATAGAGGTACAAGGTATAAAAGATGCAGTATGTACAGATATATAGTATACCCAGCAGTGTACTGATATGTGAGGTATGCAGTGTGTCCAGGTATATAGTATATACAGGAGTGTACTGATATGTGAGGTACGAGCTGTAATTTATACCTCATACCTCACATAACAGTACACTGCTGGCCAGGAAACAGAAGTGGGAGGGGCTATGAATGGTGCGTGGGGGGGCAATTTAGATTCTTGCTAAGGGGCCTAGTGACTTCTATGTACACCCCTGGCAAACAGTAATCATACTGCAGTGTCCCACATATAGTGAGAAAAGGACACTGCAAATGTCTATGTATGCTAGCCATGTCACATATATATTGTATTTAATCCTTCCGTGCTGCAAGAACCTACTTAGGCTGAGTAGGTAACATTTTACTGTTATACCATTAGATGGTGCTATTGACCTTGATATAAATTACCTAGCGGCAGGTCATTGACAGTTAGTTTAAGTTAAGTGCAGGAGGAGAATAGGAGCAAGTAATTCATCCTCAGGCTGCCAAATTTGCCTGGCCTTGGCCAAGTCAGGCTTCCCTTTGGCACTTACCACTTCTAAGTCGCTAGGACCTGAGCATTAATTGGATAAAGGAGAGTCTGGCAGAGGTAAACGCCTGTCTTGGTTTCATGGACTTTGTCAGTACCGATGTGATTAGGAGTAGCCTCTGGTGCCTGAACATAAATTTTACAACTTAAGGATCCAAGTTGTATTTGTTCCCACTTTGATCCCTCTGGGAAGTGTGGTCTCATCTTGAGATAAAGCACCCAGAAATAATGGAGCAGATAAATATGATGCCTGCCATCCAGGGATACCGCCCTGTGGGGATGCTATCTTAATATATTATGAATATTATCCAGAGCCAGGACTAGTTCAAGTGGATGTAAGACGTAAATAGAAACAAAGAAAAGAATTGCTATATTTAATTATAAAAAGAAAAAACACTTATATTGAAACCTCTATAGAAAGTCACCAGCCTAAAGAGGAATTCTTGCAGCATCCTTACTTATTGTCAAGTGAAGCAACTGTAAACTGCACTTAGTCAAGAACTTACTCCAAGGCAAAAAGTAAAGTTCAAATTGTTTCAGATAAAAGCTGCCTCTTTATTTCACACCTATTTTACATTGCACCATCAGGCGCTGGCATCACGAAAATCACCAGGGACCCTGCCGACTGACACCCTAATATACGACCATCAAGGGCACCTCACCTTACCACCCGGCAGAGCCCTGAAGATCAGAGAGTGTCCCGAAGGGATTGGTGTCCCCCTTCTACACACCTGCTCGCCAGCCCAGGGAGTAGTAATCACCAAACTGTAAGTAGTATAACCACCGGTAACCATCTTCACAGTGACAACCCCAACACTCACACATGCCCCAGCGGGTGGTCGTTGCAATACTTGATTGTCATTATAGGAACTGAAGGTTATTTTAATGTGTAAGTCAGCAAACATAATAGAGAAAGAAGAGTAAGAGTACATTGAAAGGAGACATGGATATTTTTAGTATTCGCGTTGAAAGGAAGTAGAAAGTAGAGAGTTATGGGTGTCCCAGGAAGCATCAGAATGGGAGTGACGGAGGATTGTCAAGGCTGAGTTCACACTTCAGTTATTTGATGAGTTACTGTATTTCCATCAGTTATTGTCAGCCAAAACTACAGTAGGTGCGGGTCAAAAACACAGAACAAGTGAATATATTTCCATTATACGTCTGAGTAGGTTTCACTACTGGTTTTTGCTCACAATAACTGATGGAAATAACTGACCCAATAACTGAAGTGTGAACTCAGCCTAAGGTGAGTATGACTTCTTTTATTATTTTGACGCATTCTCAGCATTAAAAAATAAACGGCTAGACAACCCATTCAATACATTTCCACATTTCTGAGGTACATTAAACTTTCTTGTTGATGTCCATCTATAAGACACACTTCTCTGTCCAAATTAAGGCATAAGCTAGCTTATTTTGCTTACTTCAGCAGAAGCAGCGTTGTATTTATTACCGGCCCTTTTCTAAAAATTAACAAAAAAATCCTCTATTTGTGGGCATTTTCATTTATTTTATTATATTTCACAGACTCTGCTTATACCTTTAAAGCAAATGTGACATGAATGATTGTACAGCACTTGTCGTTTCTCATAGGGAAAGCAACATTTGTTTGCCATTATAACCAGCTGGATGTAACAGAAATTTACTACTGGCTTCTCCTAGGGGAAAAAAGCGGCCCAGTTTCTTCTATAAAACTACAGCTAAATGAGCCACTGGAATTCCATGTTGCTACCATTAAAAGTGTTCAGGGCAGATATCCAATCATCCACTGGCAAAAAGCTCTGGTTGTAGCTAGTAATATCACTGAGGAATGCATAGGATTTTGTTTGATGAACAAAAAGGGGAAACACAGAAGAAGGCATAATATTATATTGACACCTAGAAGAAGGCATGGTATAATAATATAAACTCCTATAACACACCACATTGCTATAATTCTTCCAGAGGCGGCAAAGGCAAGGCAAACAGTAGCAATGGCATAAAAGAAAATATAATTTATCCACACACTAAATGGGATAGAGATGAGTCACCTTATATCACTCCACAATCTAGCTCTGTGAAATGTTTAGAGATAAACTTGAAAGAAATGTATTGCATATATTTTTATTTCTAGTTAAAGCTAGATACTGAATGGGTATGGCCACAATTAGAGGAATATGCAGCATGCAGAGTGTTTTCATAATTTAAAAAAATCAAAATTTTGAAAAAATATTTTTTTTTTCTTTGCATCACCTATTCTGACCCCATAACTTTTTTTATGTTTACAGGGCTACGTGAGAGCTCAATTTTTCCGGGCTGATCTGCACTTCTCTTTTATACTGTTTTGGAGTTTTTACTGAACTTATGATTACTTTTATTCAGTTTTTTGGATGGTGAAGAGACCAAAAAATTGTGAATCAACCATTTTTTTTTTTTGTTACTTCATTCACCATTCGAAACAAATACTTTAATATTTTAACAGCTCAGGCAGTTCAGGCAAATAGTTTGGCCTCAGGAGTTGGAATAGAGTATAGAGTGGTAGTGGTCCTGATGAAGCGTTATGTCACGGTGTCCTCTGGTGTCCATTGCTCCCTGGGAATCATTACAGTAGAACTATAGAAGTCAAGAAGGAGACAGAGTTAAAGGTAACACAGTCTTTTTTACTAAGTGCAACTTCAAATACATTCAATAAATTCCAAGTGCAATTCTTTATGGTATCAGCAAGGAATCTAGATGCAGGCTGGATAGCTGCAGTTAAGCACTGAGGTTGGTCTTGTAATCTTCTGAGTGAGGGGTGTCTTAGGCGTAGTCCCTCAACTTACAGCAGTGTCTCTTGATGCTAGTCAGAAATATTCACTCTGCTGTCGAGCTTCTCAAGACTTCACTAGAGGGTGAAAAATATGTGATCACTATAGAAAATCTTTGCAGATTGCTTCTTCTCCTCTCTGCCTCTTGACTGGGAGCAGGACCAGCCCACTCCTACCAAGAGAAAAGAAACAGGGTGGTTAGCATTGTTCCTTGCCAACCTATACTAACCATTCCTTGCTGTGATCTATGGTCAGAAGTGAAACAATAAAATACATTATACATAACGATGCAATGCAGGTCTGGGGTATTGCATTTGTTCCTATCAAGCCCTGCCACTGGCAAGCCTTAAGAAGGCCCCTATCAAGCCTTGCCACTGTCATGCTTTCAGAAGGCTCCAGGCTGCCATAGCAATCAGATTCCTCCTGAAATCTGGTCATGGGGTAGCCGTTTAGTCACTGAGATCACAGCACCCCAGAACAACTGCAATCACAGGATTTGAGGGATAACAAGTACATGATTGGCGTTGTGTCCGATCATGGACTCTATCACTGGGTGTCCGCTGGGAAAAACAGCAGGCATCCCCATTATTCAACAGTTGAAGAGGCTTTCCTAGGACTGTGACATCATGAAGATCAGTCCCATGGACTTGGGAGCTCAGTCCCATTAAAGTGAATCGGACTAGGCTGCAATACCAATCACAGACACTATACAATGTATAGCATAAAGAAGCTGCGGAATTTGTCCAAGCGCTGTGACCGCTTCAAACAGCCTGCCACTATTTGCAAACCGAAGAGATAAATCTACACATGTGGATTTCACACATATTTTTTTATTATTTTTTTTTGCAGTGGATTCACTGCAAAATCCATGACAGGAAAATTAACTGCAGGAAATGTGTCCATTTGACAGAATTGCTGCCTTTTCTACATCCTGCTTCACATAAAAACAAAATAAAAAGTAATCAAAAAGTATGTACCCAAAAATAGGACCAATGATAATGGCAAACCATCCTGCAAAAAATAAGCACTAGCACAGATCTATCGAGAAAAAGGTCCTCATAAAATGGCTGTACTGCTACCCCAGAGGCTGTTCAAAAAGCAAAATGGTGCCCATAAACAAATCCATCAAAATATGCACTGCAAAAGCCAAAAACAAAATAAAAAGTAATCAAAAAGTATGTACCCAAAAATAGGACCAATGATAATGGCAAACCATCCTGCAAAAAATAAGCACTAGCACAGATCTATCGAGAAAAAGGTCCTCATAAAATGGCTGTACTGCTACCCCAGAGGCTGTTCAAAAAGCAAAATGGTGCCCATAAACAAATCCATCAAAATATGCACTGCAAAAGCCAAAAGGTGGTCTTTCCTTTTGAACCCTGCAGCGTACCCAAACTGCAGTTTACAGCCACATTTATGGTATTTCAGTACCTGGTAGAACCTGCCTAACAATTGTGTATGCGGTGGGTCTCAGATGGCAGATGCTGGGCAGAGCAAATTGGGCACTGAAATGGCATTTCTGTGGAAAACTTGCAAAACATTTATGGGATCAAATGCTCGCTCCACCCCTTAATACATACTTTGAAGGGTGTAGATTCCAAAATGAGTCATTTCTCTGGAATTCAATTTATTATTTATGCTGTGTAAATAACCAATCTAGTCCTCAAATGCACATGTTGCTCTTTCTCATCTGAATCCTGTGGTGTGCCCAGCACTTTAAAACCACATTATGCTGTCAACATACTGTAATGCACTTCAACCACAAAACATGCAAAATTATATATGAAAAAAGAAACTGGCTGCATTATGTGAAATAAACTTCTGGACAGTCTCTTTAACTCAAACGTCTTCTACAGACCCCTGTGTAGTGAACATTTATACAGAATAAGAGCAGATAATGAGAATCACACCCAGCATACAGGACAAGAAAAGTGGTACTGTGCAGTGTCCATATATACATAATAAGAGCAGATACAGAGAATTACACACAGTATTAATGACAAGATGTGGCACTGTGCAGTGTCAATATATACAGTAAAATATTACAACCAATAAGATTACACCCTGTGCACAAGACAGGAGAAGTGGTACTCTTTAGTATCTGTATACAGTCTAAAGAATAAGAACAGATACTGAAAATGACACCCAGCATGCAGGACAAGAGAAGTGGTACTATGCAATGTCCATATATACATAATAAGAGCAGATACTGAGTATTACACCCAGTATACAGGACAAGAGAAGTAGCACTAGTCGGTGTCCATATATACAGAATAATAGCAGATACAGATAATTACACCTAATATAGAGGACAGGAGAAGTGGCACTGTGCAGTGTCCATATATACAAAGTAAGAGCAGATAGTCAGAATAACACCCAGTATACAGGACAGGAGAAGTGGTACTGTTTAGTTTTCCTATATAAAGAATAAGAGCAGATACCAAAAATTACCCCAGCATACAGGATTTTGGGGGGTTAAGGACCTTTGAAATAATCGATCATGTGACATGCACACATCATCAATCCCAAAGGTCCTTTACCCTCTCCTACTTACATCTAAGCTGATATTTTATTCACAATAGATCATATAACACACACAGATGCAGCCGAGCTAAAGTTGACTCTGATAACACATGTCACGTTATTTTGTGACAAAAGCCCGTCAAATCAATTGAAAAAGTCAGTTAACATTTTCTTGCCATTGTTTACTTAATGCAATAACCATCAAGTTTAGCTCAGCTACACATGTATGAGATGTTGAAAGTCAGATATTTTATTATTTCATTAAAAGTTTTTTCATTTAGTACCCGATGGCAGCAGCAAATTTAAAAAAAGATGGGACAGAGAAAATAAAAAAGTAAGTGGTACTAACAAAAACAACAGTAAAATTGCGAAGACTTTGAATCCCACCATCTACAATGCATAATACCTGAAGAAAGTCATGTGAGCAAGGCACAATGCCGACGATCAATATTAGATGCTTATGATCTACAGGCCCCCAGGTGGCACTTCATTAAAAACACGAATGATTCTGTAAGGGAAAAGCAATCCACAAATGCAAGTTAAATCTATATTATGAAAAGAAGAAGCTATATGACAAGACGATCCAGAAACACTGTTGCCTTCTCTCGGCCAAAGCTCATTTAAAATTGACTGAGGCAAAATTGAAAACTGTTCTGTAGTCAGTTGAATCTAAATTTGGAGGTTTTTTTGATACCATGGAAACCATGTTCTGCGGACTCAAGAGAGAAAGACCATCCAGCTTGTTATCAAAGCACAGTTTGAAAGCTTGCATCTCTGATGGCATGGAGTTGCATTTGTGCTTATGATGCAAGCAGCTTTTATATCTGGAAAAGCATTATCAATGCTTTTGTGGGTAAAATATTTGGATTTCTTAGAGATGCTATCCTGGAGTATCCTAATGAAAATAACATTCTAATTACAATGTATAAATATTTGTATATGTACTGTAAATGAGGAAATGTATGTAATTATTTTTATGTTAACATAACTTTATAAGGGTTTGTTTATAGAGATGAGCGAGTAGTGTTCGATCGAGCCGGTATTCGATCGAATACTACGCTATTCGGCATACTCGATTTCAATCGAGTATAACGGCGATGGCGCACTTAGAATTCGTTTCCCCTCCCACCTTCCCTGGCGCTCTTTTTCCACCAATCACCATGCAGGGGGGGTATGACAGGCCCGCGGAGCAGGCTGGCAGCGCGAAAACGGAGTCTACATGGATTGGCTGGAAAAACCATGTGACCTCGAATATTAAAAACTCAGCTCTTCCTGCTCGTTCGCATATGCTGCGTGAACTTAGTCAGGGACAGAGGCTGGAGAAGGGAGAGATAGGTTTTAGCTGTTGGACAGGCAGGAGCGTGATTAAAAAGCCCTTATCAGGGCTACTATAGTGCAGTACAGTGATAGCTTTACTACAATATACACTCTGCAGAGAACGGCTGCTGTATTCAGGGATAGCTGCTGGAGTAGGGACAGAAAGAGGCATTAGTGGTGTATTAGGTGCTCTGCTACATACCAAACTATATTTGGCACTACTGTTCTGCGTTCTTTTGGCTGCAAACCCTGTTATATACCTAGTGTGTATATGCACCATCTGATCTGGCAGTATACGGCCTGTGAATTTTTTTTTTTTTAAATACAGTTTATTTGGCTCTAGTGTTCTGGGTTCTGTGTGCCTGCAATACCCTTTTTGTATACCAGGTGTAAATACCCACCGTCTGACCTGTTAGTACACGGCTGTGTACCTAGAAATAAAAAAAAGGCCTTTTCTTTGGCACCTGTACTGTGCGTTCTCTTGCAAAATAATTTTATATACGTGGTGTTAATACCCACCGTCTGATCTGTTAGTACATGGCTGTGTACCTAGAAATATAAAAAAAATAGGCCTTTTCATTGGCACCTGTACTGTGCGTTCTCTTGCAAAATAATTTTATATACGTGGTGTTAATACCCACCGTCTGAACTGTTAGTACACGGCTGTGTACCTAGAAATATAAAAAAAATAGGCCTTTTCATTGGCACCTGTACTGTGCGTTCTCTTGCAAAATAATTTTATATATGTGGTGTTAATACCCACCGTCTGATCTGTTAGTACACGGCTGTGTACCTAGAAATATAAAAAAAATAGGCCTTTTCATTGGCACCTGTACTGTGCGTTCTCTTGCAAAATAATTTTATATACGTGGTGTTAATACCCACCGTCTGAACTGTTAGTACACGGCTGTGTACCTAGAAATATAAAAAAAATAGGCCTTTTCATTGGCACCTGTACTGTGCGTTCTCTTGCAAAATAATTTTATATACGTGGTGTTAATACCCACCGTCTGATCTGTTAGTACAAGGCTGTGTACCTAGAAATATAAAAAAAATAGGCCTTTTCATTGGCACCTGTACTGTGCGTTCTCTTGCAAAATAATTTTATATACGTGGTGTTCATACACACCGTCTGATCTGTTAGTACACGGCTGTGTACCTAGAAATATAAAAAAATAGCCTTTTCATTGGCACCTGTACTGTGCGTTCTCTTGCAAAATAATTTTATATACGTGGTGTTCATACACACCGTCTGATCTGTTAGTACACGGCTGTGTACCTAGAAATATAAAAAAAATAGGCCTTTTCATTGGCACCTGTACTGTGCGTTCTCTTGCAAAATAATTTTATATACGTGGTGTTAATACACACCGTCTGAACTGTTAGTACACGGCTGTGTACCTAGAAATATAAAAAAAATAAGCCTTTTCATTGGCACCTGTACTGTGCGTTCTCTTGCAAAATAATTTTATATACGTGGTGTTAATACCCACCGTCTGAACTGTTAGTACACGGCTGTGTACCTAGAAATATAAAAAAAATAGGCCTTTTCATTTGGCCCTGTACTGTGCGTTCTCTTGCAAAAATAATTGTATATACGTGGTGTTAATACACACCGTCTGAACTGTTAGTACACGGCTGTGTACCTAGAAATATAAAAAAAAAATAGGCCTTTTCATTGGCACCTGTACTGTGCGTTCTCTTGCAAAATAATTTTATATACGTGGTGTTAATACACACCGTCTGAACTGTTAGTACACGGCTGTGTACCTAGAAATATAAAAAAAATAGGCCTTTTCATTGGCACCTGTACTGTGCGTTCTCTTGCAAAATAATTTTATATACGTGGTGTTAATACACACCGTCTGAACTGTTAGTACACGGCTGTGTACCTAGAAATATAAAAAAAAAATAGGCCTTTTCATTGGCACCTGTACTGTGCGTTCTCTTGCAAAATAATTTTATATACGTGGTGTTAATACACACCGTCTGAACTGTTAGTACACGGCTGTGTACCTAGAAATATAAAAAAAATAGGCCTTTTCATTGGCACCTGTACTGTGCGTTCTCTTGCAAAATAATTTTTATATACGTGGTGTTAATACACACCGTCTGAACTGTTAGTACACGGCTGTGTACCTAGAAATATAAAAAAAATAGGCCTTTTCATTGGCACCTGTACTGTGCGTTCTCTTGCAAAATAATTTTATATACGTGGTGTTAATACACACCGTCTGAACTGTTAGTACACGGCTGTGTACCTAGAAATATAAAAAAAAATAGGCCTTTTCATTTGGCACCTGTACTGTGCGTTCTCTTGCAAAATAATTTTATATACGTGGTGTTAATACACACCGTCTGAACTGTTAGTACACGGCTGTGTACCTAGAAATATAAAAAAATAGGCCTTTTCATTGGCACCTGTACTGTGCGTTCTCTTGCAAAATAATTTTATATACGTGGTGTTAATACACACCGTCTGAACTGTTAGTACACGGCTGTGTACCTAGAAATATAAAAAAAATAGGCCTTTTCATTGGCACCTGTACTGTGCGTTC